>CM065589.1:103264082-103292693 GCA_033119425.1 Bufotes viridis
GTGGCCTGGAAAAAACGTGGCTCCGATCTGGCGGTCCAGCCTGCCGCAGCAACCGCTGCATCACCCAGTGGCATGCACCGGGTTTCAGGCAGTCAAGGTTCCACCTCCTCAGCTGAAATGATCAGTCTGTCATTTCCATCTTCTGCTGGTCCAGATACTCCTGCTCCTCCTCCTACTCCTCGTCAGTCATTTTGTCAGCAATCGATCACCGAAGCGATTACCCAGAGACAGCAGTATGCATGCATGCATCAAACGAAGAAGAAGCTGAACGTGCTCCTGTCCAAGTTGCTGGCGCTGCAGTCCCTCCCTTTCCAAGTGGTGGACTCTGAACCTTTCAGAGAACTGATGGCTTGTGCCGAGCCGAGGTGGAGAGTCCTAAGCCGTCATTTATTTACCAAAATGGCAGTACCAGCCCTGCACACATGTGTAGAACAGATGGTGGGCCAGTCCCTAAACCAAAGTGCCAAAGTGCACGACAGCGCTGACGTGAGAAGCTGTAACTACGGTCAGGGACAGTACGGGTCCTTTACGGCCCACTGGGTTAATGTGGTTCCTACAGAGCCACACCAGCAACTTGGCCAGGTTACGCCGCTTCCGCCTCCACATTCTCATGCCAATGGTCCAGCGACAATGTCCTCCTCTGCCTCCTCATCCTCTACCATGTCCTCAGGTTCCACTGCAGGGACAAGTTGTAGTGCCCCTCCAGCATACCACATGTGCAGGGCACGGCGGTGGCACTCTGTTCTACACCTCATTTCCCTGGGCGAACGGAGTCACACAGGGAAGGAACTGCTCCGTGTAATCCATCAAGAAATCGAATCCTGGCTTCAACCACGACAACTGAAATTTGGAACTATGGTCACCGACAACGGGACGAACATTGTGTCGGTGCTGTGTCAAGGAAGGCTGAGCCATGCGCCCTGCATGGCACACGTGATTAATCTGATTGTCAAGCGGTTCTTGAAATCTTCCACCCATCTGCAAGACATCCTAAAATGGTTAGGAAACTTTGCATGCACTTCAGCCACTCGTACACCGCAAAGCACACCCTCCTTGATTTGCAGCGGCAGAACGGCATCCCCCAACATAGGTTGATATGCAACGTTTCCACCCGTGGAATTCCACCCTCCATATGTTGGATCGACTATACAAACAGATAAAGGCCATTAACGATTTCTTGATGATGTAAGCGGATAGGAGTACTGCCCTGTCAGTGGTGTACCTACCAGGGAAGCAGCTGCTTCTGGCCTGAGCTGAGAAGGGACCCGGAGCAGTAGTAAGCAGTGTCAGACTGGCCACACCCCCCTCTACACTCACTTCACTGCTCTAGAATGTCCTCAGAGCAGAGCAGGGAGATAAGCCCCGCCCATCAGCACGGACTATTAATAGAGGAGCCTGGCTGCTTAATAGTGCAGCCAGGGCTCAGTACAGTGTGCTACAGGGAGATCTTGTCTCCCCTCCCTCTCCGATTAGTACAGCCCAGTTTCTGCTACAGAGACTGCTCTGTAGTTGGTGTTCTGCCGAAAGTCTAGAGTTTGCCGAAAGTCTATAGCAGAAGTCACGTGGCGCGCTGCGCAAGCACACAAGCGCCCTTCCACGAATCGTTCCAGCAGCCTCCATTGCAGTAGTTGCCGCACCGCGCGTGCGCACACTTAAGGGTATAGAGACTTCTTAAAGTGACAGTCATCTCCATTAAAATACAGCTCCGCCGCTACCCCCCCACCCAGCGCTCATTAATCTACATTAATTGTACCCTCGCGGGCTCGCTTTGCTCGCCACGCATCGGGCTCGGCCTCACTGCGCTCGGCATTTAGTAAATCTGACTCTATGCCGCCATTGATAGTAAAGAAGGAAATGGATGGTAAAGAAAGAGATGGATACGTTTCTTTCTTTACCATCCATTTCCTTCTTTACTATCAATGGCGGCACAGAGTTAGTCTTACTAAATACCGAGCGCAGCGAGGGAACAAATTAATGTCGATGCTGTATTTTACTGGAGATGACTGTCACTTTAAGACGTCTCTATACCCTTAATTGTGCGCAAAGTACTTCAATGGAGGCTGCAGGGATGATTCGTGGAAGTGCGCTTGTGCATCTCATGTACCCCCCCAGCTGCATTCATCTGCTACTCTTTGCCCCCCCCCCCCAGTCCTGTGGGCCCCCTGCTTATCTGATGCCTTGTCCTCCAGGCCCCCTATCCATCTGATTCCACAGTCCTCTGGGTGCCCATGTGCTGCTTGGGAACACACCAGTATGAGGCCAGTCATCTGACCCCCATGCAACCAAACGTTTACAGAATGGGAACTGGAAGATCACGGAGCGACGGGGAGCAAGTGAGTATGGGTTTTTCAACAATTGTACAATGCGCCGCTAGTTCACATCACATCTTAGATTTAAGGCTGGGTTTACATCACGTTTTTTCCCATCCGTTTAATGTATACAAAAAAAAACTATTCGGATGCATCATACTTATGCCACGACAGTGACATTCGTTTACCATAGAGTTTTATTGAAAAAAAATAAAATAAAAGCATCCATTTTTTTTTACTGGATTGTGCAGAATACAAGAACGAAGAGTGCTGCGCTTTTGTATCGTATACGTCATAGTCCAGTAAAAACACATGTATGTTAAAGAATCAAATACCCTGTATGACGCCTGCCTGAGGCAACTGTGTAATGTATAAGTAATGTGTATATGCTGAACCTGGGGCAAAAATGTAATGTAAATACAACCTATGGGCCAGGTTTTTGGTGCTGATTTTGGAGCGTTTCTGCTGCAAAATCAGCTCCAAAATAAGTCTCAAAACAACATTGCAATCACTTCAATGGGGAGCAGCACTTCCTTTTTTTTTTTACAGAAAAAAGCGTGGAAAATGGAAGCAGTGCACCCTATCTTGACGCAGAATCAGCACTGAATCTCCGATTAAAATAAATGTCGGTCAATGTAGTTTTTGTGCATTTTCGGTGCATTTTTTGGCACAGATCCTCAAAAACCTCAAGCTTAAAATTTACTTTTGTATTGAAGTGAACATCCATTAAAAAAAAAAAAAAACGCATAAAAAAATTCTGTTTTTTTCGAGCTGAAAAAAGTGGATTCCGTGCGGATTTTTTAAACCATGTTTTAGTTGTGTGAACTAGGCCTAAGACTGGCATCAGTGGCGTATCTATCAAGGAAGCAGGAAAAGCAGCTGCTCCTGGATTCGGAAGCAATACTAAATGATTTTGTTGCCAGGCTCCCTCAACATGTGGTAAAATTGGTACCCGGCCTCCTTAATTCATGAAAGGTCAAACACAACAATAGCTGATCTCAGGGAGACCAACTACAAAAAACACCGCGGAGCCTCACTTAAGAGTCTCAACACAGCAATCCGAAGTGCAAAGCTCCCTGAGATACAGGAATATGCAAAATAAATGTGGAGCCCCAGTTATGAGTCTACAACACAATGAAAGCCAGATATCCCTCAAAGGAAGGAAAACTAAGCAAAGGATTTGGTGGATCTCTGTGATGGAGACACCCCTTTGCTCGGTTTTCCTTCCTTTGAGGGATATCTGGCTTTCATTGTATTGTAGACCCATAACTGGGGCTCCACATTTATTTTGCACAATTCATGAAAGGAAGAGCCCACCAGCCCAATTAATATGGTGCTCCACGCCCTGCCGTCCTGTCCTCATTGTTCCCTAGGCCGGCACGGCGCTCTGCGTATGAGTGACGTGTGCAGCACCTGCCCAGGAAACAGAAGGACCAGACCAAAAGTATAAGAAGGCATGGCAGCCTTTTGCAGGTATGTGCCCTGCCTCATAGCAGAGAGAAGTCATCCTGCAGGTTCGGGGTATGAGGGTAAGGCAGCTGAGAGAGGAGATGTATTTGTTAGGCTAGGGCTACAGCCAGCCAGGATCACTGAGTACTGGTGATCCCAAAGAAATGGATGGTATGGCTGTGGACGTCGCAAGAAAACCAACATGGCTGGATTTCTTGCGACTGCCACAAGCCACAAGAGTGGGGGTTGTATGGGAGGAGGAGGTTGTGAAGGGTTGTGAAGGGGTGGCAGGCCGTTTAAAAATTTGCTGTGGGGCTCAGTCATTTCTAGTTACGCCACTGTCCCCTGTGTAATTTCAATGTGAGCCAGTGGCAGCTCATACGTGACACCTGCCCTTTGCTCAGACCCTTTGAGGACGCTGCGTTATTTGTCAGTCGCCAGGACTACAGGATGAACTACGTCATTCCACTGCTTTATGTCCTGGAACAGATGGTGGTAACCATGGCTGGTCAGAGGACCGGAGACGTGGCGCCTAGATCTCACGGCCACATGAGCCCTGTGGGGGCTGAACTGGAAGAAAAGGACGAGGGGGAGGATGACATTGGAGCACAGGAAATGTGTAGCGAAATGTGTGGTTTTTCTACACAGCTGACAGGAGAGGAGGAGCAGGAGCAGCCAGAGGATCTACAGGGCAATGAGGAAGACGAGACAAAGGACCCAGACACACCGTGGCAGTATGCAGCAGAGATGGAGGCAGGGAGTCCCTCCGAGTCACCTGCATAAATGGCCAGCTGCATGCTCACTTGCAGGCAGCAGCCTGAGTCTACAGTCGCTGATGAGTAGCTTTCTTCACCTGCATAGTGAAGAAACTACTCACCAGCAGTAGCAGCAGGTAGACCTGGAGCAGGACCTGAACCAGCAGGTGGTGGCATACTTAGACAGCAACCTGCCAACCCACATTTAAGATCCTCTGGATAGTGATGGCCTTGCGGTTCGCCTAGCGGTCATTTGGTGACGAACTTTACACATTCGCGATTCGCTGAACATGCGAACATATGGCGATGTCCGCCGGCAACATACTCTTTTGCATTGCGCCGAACTTTGACCCATGACACATCCATTAGGTGAGACAAGACAGCCAATTGAGACGTTTCAGAACATGGACACACCCCTACCCTATAACAATCCAAACTGGCAGCCATTTTATATTCTGTGTTTTGCCAGTGTAGGGAGAGGTTGCTTTGTGGAGCACGGACAGACTGTGATATACTGAGGGGTGTGATATACTTATAATTAGTGTTGATTGAGCACCAAAGTGCTCGAGTGCTCGGGGCCAAACACATCAGGATGCTCGGGTGCTCAGTAGGCACCCGAGTATAATGAAATTCAATTGGAGAACCCAAGCATTAAACCAGGCACTTCCTGCTCTGAAAGGGGAGGGTGCCTGGTTCTTAGGAAAAGTTCAGAAATTGATGGAAACACCACCAAAATGGGAACAGCATGGGGAGGATGTCTGGATGCATTTTGGACTCCCAGGTCGCTGCTGGGAATGATGTTGTCCGAGTCGTACGCCACTTTTACTGACTGACAATAATACGCACAAAACCAAAGATAAAATCGATTTTAGAGGAAAAATTGTTAGGTAACATTCTTTCCTGTATATCTACTTATATTTAAAGTACAAGTGCTGCCAAAAATTACAAGCAAGAGGCACTCCAATACAACCTGTATATCACATAAAGGAGGGCCTCATTCACATTGTGGTATAATTGTTCATGTAGTGGGACTCCTACACTCATAAAGCGTATGCACTAAGTGAAAGGGCTGCCAAAAATTACAAGGAACCGGCAGTCCAACACACCCATTGTTGAACATAAAATAGGGCATCATACACACCGTTGAAAAATTATGATTGATGGCCTGCTGGTGACCCTCAAAAACAGTTGGAGGAAGGGCCTGCTGATCTGACCATCTAAAACATTAGGGGTGAGGGCCTGCTGCAGAGCTGACCATCTAAAACATTATAGTTGAGGGCCTGCTGCTGAGCTGACCATTAAAAAAATTATGGGAGAGTGCCTGCTGTTTAGCTGACCATTGAAAAAATTATGGTTGAGGGCCTGCTACTGAGCTGACCCTATAAAACATTATGGTGGAGGCCTGCTGCTGAGCTGACCCTATAAAAGTTTGTAGGGGAGGGCCTGCAGGTCAGCTGACCTTCTAAAACATTATATGCAAGGGCCTGCAGTTGAGCTGAGGTTGCTAGTGTTCACGCCCTGGCTCATTTTGGTACGGCACAGGTTGCAAACTACAATTCTTTTGTCGTCCACACTCTCCTCAAAAAAGAGCCATACTGCTGAACACCTGCCCCTTGGCAAGGGAGCGTCGTGGAACAGTTGCGGGCCTGTTTGGTGTGGCCCGCCTTCTCCCTTTTGCCACCCCACTGCCTCTTCCAGCCTGTTGCGGTGCTGCAGATCCCTCCCCCTCTGAACTGCTGTCCTCGCTCGGCTTTCCACCTTCCCAGGTTGGGTCAGTGACTTCATCGTCTGCCACCTCTTCTTCCACTTCCTCACTCTGCTCATCCTCCTGACTTGTTGACCTAACAACAAACTTAGTGGTTGACAACTGTGTCTCATCCTCTTCATCAAACTCTTAAGACAGTAATTGCCGTTGACCTTTTGGCAACTGTGTCTTATGATCATCCACCTCATTAAACAGTAATTGCCGTTCCCCACCATCACCTTCTTGTGACTGTAGATGCTCAAGGGGTTGGGAATTAGGACAAAAGATCTGTCCTTCTTCAAGCGTGCTTTGCGAGAGGGCCAAATGAAGGAATGGCGATGAAAAGAAGTCCTCGGTATATCCGAGTGTGGGATCACTTGTTTGCCCAGACTGTCCATGGTGGGAGGAAGGAAGATCAGGGTGAGGATTGTGTTGACCAGACTCCTAGCTACTGAGACTGGACTTGGTGGAAGTTAGGGTGGTGCTTAACTGACTGGAAGCATTATCAGCTGCAATCCAACAGACCACCTAGTTGCACTGGTCTGACTTCAAGAGTGGTGTCTTTTGCCACCCTGCAAACTTGGACATGAATCTTGGTATCATAGATGATTGTTTTCCTTGAGCTCTGGCAGCAGGCCGCAGCCACGGCCTCTGCGTGCACCATCAATATCACAGCCACTTCCCCCTCCCTTACTGCTCGGATTTGGAAGTGTATGCGCAAAAAAATTTATAAAGGAATTTGGTATTTGGAAACGTCACACAGGAGATATCTCGCAGATAATGTTAATGCTGTCCATAGCGGCTAATAAAAAATGACAGGGAATGTCACAGGTATTTGGGATAAGGAAACGTTAAACAAGACAAGTACCACACGTCAACGGAAAAAGTACATTGTATGTCACAGATACATTTTTTAAACGCACACATTACACTTTAGATGTGGCCCTGGTAATGTCACTGTCAGAAGCGGACACCGTCTATTGAAAAAGTACACTCTATGTCACTGATATTTTAGGGATGCGCACACTTAACACAGGAGGTGTGGTGAGGATAATTTAACTCTCCGCAGTGGCATATTATATGCTATTTAGCGCAGGATGCGCTAAAAATATATATTGCTGCTGTCACACACAATAGTCCTTAAAAGGACTTTTGAGTCTCTGAAAAGTTTTTCTAAAAAAATCTTCCAATAACACTCCCTACACTGTCTGTCCCTTCCTATGCTCAGCTCTCCTTGACTAAGACTGATCCGAGCATGTGTCATCGGGTGCTATATAGTACCCGATGAGGCAATACAGCCTGCCAATCATTGTAATGCCAGCAACCAACATGGCTACGGCATTACAGTGAATGGCAGTACTTACCTGCACGTTTATTGGCTGAATAGCAGCCAACAAATGTGTGGGGTGGAGTCTCATCTCGCTCGTGCACACGCCGTATTCGGCCAAACACTGCGATGTGCCAAGCATCATGATGCTCGCCCAACACTAGTTAACGGACGATGTGGACGCTCTGAGAAGAAAGGAAACCCTGGACTAATGGGTGTGCAGGCTTGACCTGTGACATGTGCAGGCTTGACAAAATTGTGGCCAGAGTTGGCACAATTTGCCATGGAACTCTTGGCTTACCTTTTGTCAAGTGTACTTTCCGAAACGACGTTCGTCGCAGCAGGGGGGATCGTGACAGATAAGCTCACTCGCCTAGCTCACGAAAATGTGGACTACCTCACATTTCTAAAAATAAATAAGGCATGGATCTCGGAGGAATTCAACACCTCTGATGACCACGTGTATTTGAATTTCCTCATGCCAGTCCACTCATATCCGCCACCACCTAGAACAAACAATGGTCCTTGTCTTATGTATATACAGCGGCATAAAAGGCTGTTTTTGTTAGGTAAATGCCTATTTTTTGAGGCCTGTACTTGCCTACAGTAAAAATATTTAGCCGGTGACCACCTAATGTACCTCCAGCCACATAATCACAAGTTCTTTTCTGTCAGGTGAATGCCTAATTTTTGAGTCCTGTACACTCTACAGTAAAATTGTTATCCAGTGACCGCCTAATCTACCTCCAGTCATATAACCACTTGTTCTTTTCTGTGAGGTGAATGACTAATTTTTGGGGCCTGTACTGCAGTGGCCTACAGTAAAATTGTTATCCAGTGACCGCCTAATGTACCTCCAGCCACATAATCACAGATTCTTTTCTGTCAGATGAATGCCTAATTTTTGAGTCCTGTACTGGCCTACAGTAAAATTGTTATCCAGTGACCGCCTAATCTACCTCCAGTCATATAACCACTTGTTCTTTTCTGTCAGGTGAATGACTAATTTTTGGGGCCTGTACTGCAGTGGCCTACAGTAAAATTGTTATCCAGTGACCACCTAATGTACCTCCAGCCACATAATCACAAGTTCTTTTCTGTCAGGTGAATGCCTAATTTTTGAGTCCTGTACTGGCCTACAGTAAAATTGTTATCCAGTGACCGCCTAATCTACCTCCAGTCATATAACCACTTGTTCTTTTCTGTCAGGTGAATGACTAATTTTTGTGGCCTGTACTGCAGTGGCCTACATACAGTAAAATTTTTATCCAGTGACCGCCTAATGTACCTCCAGCTGCATAATCACAAGTTATTTTCTGTCAGGTGAATGCCTAATTTTTGAGGCCTGTACTCCCGTGGCCTAAAATAAAAAATTCCATAGCTCCAGCAGGGCACATTTTTGAGAGTTTCCCTTTAAGACACATAAAAATGGACCCTGATTAAAATAAATATTTTTTGTGGGAATTTTTACCACTGACCCCCTCTCGTATGTCACAGTCCATGTTGTGGGACTATTTGTGCACTTCTAGTAAGTATTTGGTGGTTGCAAATATGACCTGAAGTTTTTTTTAGGTTCGCCTGCCATTAAAGACAATGGGGCCCGCCGTGAATGCGCGGTTTGCGAACATTTAATCACAAACGCATGTTCGCTTTTGCGAAACG
The DNA here is from genome assembly GCA_033119425.1 of Bufotes viridis. Lineage (NCBI taxonomy): Eukaryota > Metazoa > Chordata > Amphibia > Anura > Bufonidae > Bufotes > Bufotes viridis. The sequence continues at coordinate 103,273,329 of CM065589.1, forward strand.
TCCGGCCGATGTTCTACCATCACTACCGCTGGACTGCTGGTCAGCCAAACTGGATTTGTGGCCGCAACTGGCCGAGTTTGCCCTGGAAAAGCTGTCTTGCCCAGCCAGTAGTGTGGCATCAGAGCGGGTGTTTAGTGCGGCTGGGGCCATAATGACCCCAAGGAGAACTCGCCTGTCCAACCAAAATGTGGAGAGACTGACCTATTGTCTAAATGATTCAGGCGTGGATCAGCCAGGATTTCCACCCATCAATTCCTGATGCATCTTATTAGATCATCCATGCCTCCTCACCCAATCCTTGAAAAAAAGAGATCGGTTTCTTCTGGCTACCTGCCTAAGCTACTACTCTGATGCTGCCACCAGCCTGATGCCACACATCTGATGCCAAGTGCTTCTTCTTTTACCCACCTTCGTCAGCGGGTACTGGTATTGCCACCCACTGCCCCACTCTGTCACCGGGTCACTTTGTGATATCCTGCTGCTGCTGCCGCCATCTCCACACTGTCACCTTGCCACTCTGAGGTATCCTGATGCTGCTGCTTCCATCTCCACACTATGCCACCTTGTCATTTTGTGGTCTCCTGATGCTGCTGCTGCCATCTCCACACAATGTCATCTTGCCTCTCTGTGGTATCCTGATGCTGCTGCAGCCATCTCCACACTATGTCACCTTGCCTATCTGTGGTATCCTGATGCTGCTGCTGTCATCTCCACACTATGCCACCTTGCAATTTTGTGGTCTCCTGCTGCTGCTGCCATCCCCACATTATGTCACCTTGCCACTCTGTGGTATCCTGATGCTTCTGCCACCTCCAGATTCGGTCATTGTGCCACTCTGTTGCCACCTGATTCTACTGCCACCCCAGACTCTGTCATTGGGCCATTTTGTGGCTTCCTCATGCTGCTGCTACGTCCACACTTGGTCATTGCGCCGCTCTGTGGCATCCTCCTGATGCTGCTGCCGCCACCTCCAGACTCAGTAATTGCGCCACTCTGTGGCCTACTCATGCTGCTTGCACCTCCACACTCTCTCATTGTGCCACTCTGTGGCTTACTCATGCTGCTGCCACCTCCAGACTGTCATTGTCCCGCTCTGTGGTCTCCTCATACTGCCGCCACCCCAGACTCTGTCATTGTGGCCTACTCATGCTGCTTTCACCTCCACATTCTGCCATTGTACCACTCTGTGGCATACTCATGCTGCTGCCACCTCCAGACTCTGCCATTGTGCCGCTCTGTGGTCTTCTTATGCTGCTGCCACCTCCACACTCGGTCATTGTTCCACTCTGTGGCCTCCTCCTGATGCTGCTACCGCCGCCTACAGACCCTGTCGATGTGCTGCTCTGTGATGTCCTCATACTGCTTCCACCTCCAGATTCTGTCATAGGGCCACTCTGTGGTCTCCTTATGCTGCTTTCACCTCACCACTATGTTATAGGTCCACTATGTGGACTTCTCATGCTTTTCCCAACCCTCACTACTTCATGACTGGTCCACTATTTTGGCTTTTGGCCCGGCTGACCTCATTTATTTGACCTTTCTTCTGATCTGTCAGAAGCAAGGAAAAATGAGATGCACATATCCTGTAAGGCCTGTATGCTCCCATTAGAATTGGCTTATGATTTGGTAGCCAAAAGCAGGAGTGGGTACAAAACACAGAAGACATTCAAATATTCCATATTGACTTGTCATTCCGTTTTAGATCCACTACTGTTTTTTTTTGCATTAGCAATACTGATGGATTATTGAGCAAATGCTGACAGAGTGAAGGCGTATGCTCCACAGATAGGATCCATTTTTTTGGGGTTATTGTTCTGACGGATTAGAGGACGAGCAAATTAATCAGTGACGTCAACACAATCTTACTGCAGACTCCCTCTCCACTCTTTCAGGGGGGCTCTACTTGTATAAGCGTTTAATAGAACAGGTTCTGTAGACATCTATGTGGAATTAGCTGATGAGGGTGTAAAATGACTATGCTTCTTCTTGGTGCTAACATCTACCTGTGAGGCTGAGTTGACATTTGAGTTATTTGGTCAGTTTTGGCCCCGTGACTGCCCAAATAAGTGAAGTATGCAGTGATTCTAAGAGTGACCCCTGTCATCTGCATGTCATACTGACTCATAGTATTATTTCACTACCACAGCAGACTCTCTATACGTGTTACTGCAAGGCACAGTGTTCTTCACCCCTATAAATGCTCTCTGCAGTCCAGAAATAGACATTTTTTAACGCTATTCGCCGCGAATAAATTCGGACCAAAGTGAATTTTTCCAGAAAATTCGGTGAACCGGCCGAATCGAATTTTTGAAAAAATTAGCTCATCTCTAGTCATGATATTGTGATATTATATATTTTGTATTCAAGATATGACAGTATTGGGATGCATTTTTGTTGATTCATGTACTTTGGCATTAGTTTTCCACATGGAATTGAACAGGATTTGTGGACTAAGCCATTATGATTTTTTTTTGTTAAAAAAAAAACTGCAAAACTCTATCTGTGTGTGGATGCATCCTTTTTTTAATTTAGTGTGCCAGTGCCCTGATTCTTACATTACAAAGTACCTGGCTTGTTCCTGCAGAACTGACATACATTAGAGGAAACAAGGTGTTCACTGATGACTCTATTTCCAAATGATAATATGCAAATTAGCTAATATCAGCCAAACAATGGACCTATCTGTAGAAAGCTGTCTCAGGCTCTTACTTATGATCACTACAGAGCATGGTATTGGCTTGATAAATGAAATGTCTTACAAGCATCTCTGGAAACTCTCTTCAATGAGCGAGCTGGTACTCCCATCCCCCAGCCTCCCCCAGGAATATAGAGCCCAAGATTATGCACTAATATCTCTTTATCTCCACAATGCTACTATTTTGACCCTACCAAATAGCACCATAGATCTTCTAAGATCCCAGTTTTATGAATTTGTGAGCTAATAACCCAGTGCATCAGGCTAAAGAGCAGCAGGTATGCATCAGGCATGCAGATACGTGTGGGGCATGACACCAAGTCAAATGGGAGATAATCACGGCTACTCTCATTATTTTGTCTTTCATGGACCAATTGATAAGCTGTGCTGCCCCTGGATGCATTTATACGAGGCAATTATTTTTAGGATATGCCAGTGGGAATAAAGATCAATATTTAATGATAAAACTATTGTTTATTGCTTATCTTCATCAATCACGTTTCAGTAAAAATTATCATTATCAGGGGCACAATTGGTAACTATAAATCCAGTCTTGGATTTATTTTCTACATTTACATGATCTATTGTTTCCTAACACACAGATTACCCCAGGGCCACTCTCGGAAAACAGGGCTCTTTCTATCCTCATGATGAAAAGGACCACTGCACAACTTTTCAAACCATTGATTTCTGGCTTGGAAAGGAACTTTAATATACTGTATGCACTCTGGATCTGGTTTGTGCTTGTGTGTAATGTACAGGTAGTGCCATTACTGTATGGTGCATGTTAATACACCTCAAAGTTTGTGGAAATTAAACAAAAAGTTTTAATGTGCTCTTTGCAAGATAGTCGTTAAAATGGAATATGTTTGGAAACTAACAAAACTGTGCAGCCAATATCCCCTGTGCTTGATATTTTACTGCTGCTATTGAAAGTGTGACATTAATCATCATCAGTTTTAAGTTCTTCTTAATTTATTATTTTAATTATTTTCCAAAGACACACAAGTGTTTACAATGTATATGTGACAGCTTAGCCCAGGGGTAGAATAAACAGCATTTATTAAACTTGTAAACATTTCCTTATGAGCACAGCCCTTCATTTTGATATATCTTTTTTATATACTGTGATATAAATTATTTAGCAGACTGGTTGTATCCTGATGTAGCCTCCTCTTTTACAAACTATTATTTTAGTGGTGACAATGAGCTCTTTACAATTATGCCAGCAAAGGTCTGTGCTCCTTTATATAAATATTGTAACTGCTTTATATTGAATCACTGACATTTTATTCAATCACAATATTTGTATGTAAGAGAAGAATAACGAAATGGTGGGAACCCAGCATGGATATATTTCATTTATTTCATGGTGTTCACTTTCAATCTGTTAGTACTTGGTCAGTATTTAGCATCAGTATTTATAATCTAAAACCAGAAGTGGAACTAATAGAGAAAAGTATAATGGAAAGATGTGTGCCTCTTCTGTGTTTTGGATCCGTTCCTGGTTTTGGATTACAAATATTTATGTAAAATACTGGAAAAATGCTAACAATGTGAAAGTGACCCGGTACAAAAGTAGAAATAACTTTGTCCTTTCAAGTTGTTTAAACATCATGGACATATGTTATGGCATAACACCCACAGTACCTGGCTCAATAGTAGCTATCTTTACAGGCTGGGTGCCCACATCTGTATTAGATCTCAGCCAGACTTTAGTTGTTGTCTTCATTTCATAGGATCAGAATCGAAATGGGTTGCACCAATAAAAGTATTCTACATTTTTCAAACCAGCACCTGAAACTGAATACTTTTCCAATTGCATTAATTTAAAATGTAGTGTATTGACTGACTTATTCATTAAAATAATATATTTTTAGCGCCACCTGCTGTTTTCCTTTTTTTTCTGCCCACCTCAGTAACATCACTGAAAAGGTTGCACATGCTCTGTTCTGTCCTTAAAGTGCAACTGTCAGCAGATTGCTACTTATGAGATTGGCTAACCTTTTATGTATGCGCTTGGCAGCTAATGACATATGTGTTGGTCCCATGTTCATATGTGCCCCTTTGCTGGTAAAAAGTTAAGTTAATATACTCAGATGAGCCTTTAGAAGCAATGGGGGTGTTGCTTTTACACTTTGAAGTTCTGCTCTCTCTGCAACTGCCAAACCCTCTGCACAATGATTAACTTTAGAAGTCAGGGCCAAGCAGAGATTACATTTTCACTGTCTGACCCCGTTAATCACAGTGGAGAGGGTGCAGCACTTGCATAGAGACCTTGTTTCTAGAGGCTCATTTGTTTTTTTCTCAAGAATGCGGGCACATTTGCACATGGAATCAACACAAATGCCTTCTGCTGCCAAGAGCACATACAACAGGTCAGCCAGTTTCAAATTTATACATCTGCTCACTGATTTCCTTTAACCCCTTCCTGCCACTCCAACATACAATTACTTTGGTGGTGTGGGGTTTAAAGATGGTTCCCACTAGAGATGCAAAGGATCCAAAAATTGAATCCCTTCTGTTAGCTGTAGAATGACTGTGCATCACTTTTAGGCTTAGCTCACACTTCACTTATTTGGTCAGTTATTGTCAGCCCAAAGAAGGTGCGGGTCAAAACTACAGTACAGGTGCACATTTATTCATGATACCTAAACCGAGATTAGGATTGGCTCCTGAATTTGCCCCACAATAAGTGATGGAAATAACTGACCAAATCACAGAACTGTGTGAACTCAGCTTTACAGGTCAATGTTAGCGTCAGCGTGGACTTTACCGGGCAGTGGCCCAAGAATCAGGTAGTGGCCGCATGACAGTGGGGAGGGTTCAGCAGTAAGGCTGTGTACACAGAACTGTTTTTTTTATTTTATGCGGATCCTGTAGTTTGAGCATCCGTCTTCAAACCATCAGTATTTGGTCAGCATTTGATCAGTAAGGTAAAAGCAGGAGTGGGTCCAAAACAGAGATAACATGTAATGGATATATTTGCATGTCTTCTGTGTTTTGGACCCACTCCTGTTTTTGGCTTCCAAATCATGATCAAATCCCGATGCAAAATACTGACCATGTGATAGAAATCTCATGCTCAATTGGCAGGAGTTTTGGCCATTTGCATCTAAAATTTATCACCAAACAGGGACACTAGTGGTCATGTAACAGACCAGTGAGGATGAAAACTGCACAAAGAGTCACAATAATGTCCACAGAACAGAGTAGGGGGTTATGTTGTATCAGATGCCAATATCTGGAAGTCTTGGTTGACTCAGGCATCATTTTCCCTCATAAAGGTTAGTCTCTCAACATTTTGTGCTGAAAGATGAGTGCTCCTTGGGATTGCTGTGCCACCCGCCATGCTAAACACTCATTCTGATGCCACACTACTGGCCAGGCAAGAAAGCTTGCCCAGGGAAACCTCAGACAGTTGTGGCCACAATTCAAGTTTGGATGCCCACTAGTCTAGAGGATCTTGCTTCTGGGGTGACAGGGTTCAGTTCAAGTATGCCCACCTGCTGGTTGAGATTCTGCTCCATGTATGTCTGCTGCTGGGTGGTTCCATCAGTAGGCGGGTGAAGAACAGCACTGATCAGTGACTCAAAAAGGTTAGTCTCCAACATTTTGTGCTGAAAGGGGAGTCCTCTTTAGGATCACTATGCCACCCGCCACACTAAACACTCACTCTGATGCTACACTACTGGGCAGGCAGGAAAACACGGCCAGTTGCGGCCACAATTCAAGCTTGGATGCCCAGTAGTCTAGGGGATCTTGCATCTGAGGTGACAGGATGCAGTCCTAGTATGCCACCACCTGCTGGTTGAGGTTTTGATCCATGTACAGCTGCTGCTGGGTGGTTTCATCAGTAGGCGGGTGATGAACAATTCTCATCAGGGACTCAATACTTAAGTTGCTGCTAATGAAGCTGGTGCTGCTTCTGCCTCCTGTCCAACCCCCTCCAGCAGTCAAGGTAGTGAAGCGCAAGCTCAGAGGGTTCTACTGGTTATACCTTTCCAAGGATGAGCAATGACGCACGTAGGCAGCAACCAACCAGCTACAAAGGATGCCTCTATAGTAGTTACGTTTTTCATCCCTCTCAGAAGGTGTAAAAACGGCTCCCATTTTGGCCCGTTAGCGAGTGTCTAACATTGTGGAGAGCCAGTAGTCCTCCCTCTGAGAGTGGCGATAATTCGAGTGTAACTACGCAAGCAACTCTGCATGCATTTTTCCATTTGTGCAAGGGACTTGCAGGGTCTCCCGGCCTTCATCTTCACTGCATGCTGCCTTGGTGTGTCTTCTTCTTCACCCTCTATCTCCTCATGATCCTCCTGCTACTCTCCTGTTGCTTGGGCAGATAAACCACCTAGTTCTGTATAGAATTCCTGGGCGTTTATGTCCTCCTCCTCCTCCTGTGTAAATTCAGCCTTCACATGGCTCAGGTGGCCATGAGATGTAGGCTCTACGTCTTCTTTCCCCTCGTCAGTCAGATTTATCAGCATCTCCTCCAGGACGTGAAGGAGTGGAATGACAATTCATCCTGTAGTCCTGGTGACTGACAAATAAAGAAGCCTCCTCAAAGGGCCTGAGCAATTGGCAGGTGTTACGCATGAGCTGCCACTGTCTAATGACAAATTTACTTTGGGGAGTGGTCCTCTCTGTCTGTATCATCAAGAAAAAGGTCACAAGTTTCCTCTGCTCATACAAACGGTCCAACATATTAAAGGGGTTGTCCGGGATCAAATTATTAAAAAATAAAATGTTTACTCACATTGTCCATCTAAGTAAAGTTCCCTCCATATACTTCTACATGGCTAAAAACGGTCCCCCACTCATTGTTTTTGTTTTAATTTATCTTCCAATCACTTCCGGCCGCACTGCCCTGTGGGTCCTGGGGCAGCGCGGCTGCACATGGCTACAGCTGTGTCTCTCCTCGGCCTAGACTCCACCCCCTCATAAATATTCATGTTTCCCAACATCTCAACTGCCTCCTTGCAGCCGCCCACTGCCTTACCTTTATCTAGCAGTGGAGGCGGTTACTGTGCTAATTAGCATAGTTCCCTTGCCTCCTTCCTTGTGAACAAGCCCTGCCATTGATGTCACCGGACCAAAGGGGCGTGGCTTAGTTTCAGAGGGGCGTGGCTTAGCATGATCTGTTGGCGCCGAGGTACGGCTCGTACTAGCACTCTGCATAATGCTTGATGCCGATAGTGACGTCACCGGGCTCCCTGCCAGCCGGAAGAAGAGGCTTTGCAGTGCAGAAGGGACCCGGTACGTCACTGAATGTGGAAAAATACTCACTTCCGGCTCAGCATTTCTAGAACAAATATGGGGCATCAGAAAAGGCAGCCAAAGGTAGGATAGTCATGTAGGAGATATTTATGTGTTGGGGAAACATTTAAAACAATGTCCCCAATCCAGGGGCGTAGCTAGAAATGACTGGGCCCCACAGCAAATTTTTGTATTGGGCCCCCCCCCCCTACCCGCGCATTTCGCTCCCTCTATAATGTGCCAGCCATATAGCCCCCCAGCCCCCTATAATGTGCCAGTAGCCAGCCATATAACCCCCCTATAATGTGCCAGTAGTCAGCCATATAACCCCTCCTATAATGTGCCAGTAGTCAGCCATATAAACCCACCCAATAATGTGCCAGTAGCCAGCCATATAGCACCATATGCCCCCATAGTGCTCCTCTCCCCATAGTGCCCCCTATAATGTGCCAATATCAAGTGCCTCTGTCTTCCCCACATCCCAATATCATAGTGCCATCCTCTCCCCCTGCCCCTAATGTGTGTGCCAATATGAAGTGCCTATCTCTCCCCCCATTTGCCAATATCATAGTGCCAATAGCCCCCTCCTCCCCTGTGGCAGTAAAGTAAAAGTCCAGTATTTAAAAAAAAAAAAAAAAAATCCTGTCTTTCAGAAAAGTTTGTGAATGGAATCGAACCTGTGACCATTAGGATGAAAGGCAAGACACTTAACCACAAAGCCATATGAGCTGATAAGCCAGGTAGCTAAAAAAATAAGACCTTCTAGATGTGGAGAACTTTGATAGTGTATCTATACACATTACAGCTGCCCCAACACACCAAGCTCTGCTACATCCATATACAATGTGCTGGTGCAGCTGTAATGTGTATGGATACACTATCAAAGTTCTCCACATCTAGAGGTCTTATTTTTTTTTTTAGCTATCTGGCTTATCAGCTCATATGGCTTTATGGTTAAGGGTCTTGCCATTGAACCTAATGGTCGCAGGTTTGATCCCCAGGGCAAGCTTTTAAGAAAGAAAAAATAAGTTTTAAATAGACAAGGGCGAGAGCACACTGCGATTCACTGTGTAATTAGCGAAGGGAGAGGAGTGAGGACATACGCCCCTGCCCCAATCCTAGGACAACCCTTTTGGGCATGAATCTCCAGCATGCGAAAACTTCGCATATGAGATGATGTACACTTTTTTGCCTTTGCAGGTCAAGGAGGATGTGTTTTGCATGGTAAAAGAGGCTGAAGTGCATGCACATTTTGACATATTGAAGATGTCTTAACCACCTCAGCCCCCCTAGCTTAAACACCCTTAATGACCAGGCCACTTTTTACAATTCTGCACTACACTACTTTCACCGTTTATTGCTCCGTCATACAACTTACCACCCAAATGAATTTTACCTCTTTTTCTTCTCACTAATAGAGCTTTCATTTTGTGGTTTTTCATTGTTGCTGACATTTTTACTTTTTCTGCTAATAATAAAAATTTAACAACATTTTTGCAAAAAAATTACATTTTTCACTTTCTGTTGTGAATTTTTTTTTAAAAAAAACTAAATTTCTATATCAATTTTTCTCTAAATTTATTGTTCTACATGTCTTTGATAAAAAAAAATCCAATAAGTGTATATTTATTGGTTTGGGTAAAAGTTATAGCGTTTACAAACTATGGTGCAAAAAAGTGAATTTCGGCATTTTGAAGCAGCTCTGACTTTCTGAGCACCTGTCATGTTTCTTCAGGTGCTAGAATGCCAGGATAGTATAAATACCCCCCAAATGACAATATTTTAGAAAGAAGACACCCCAAAGTATTCACGGAGGGGCATAGTGAGTTCATGTATAATTTCATTTTTTTTCACAAGTTAGCAGAAAATGACACTTTCTGAGGAAAAAAAAAATAAGAAAGTTTCCATTTCTGCTAAATTCTGGCAAAAAAAAAAAAAAATCTCCCACGGACTCACTATGCCCCTCAGTGAATACCTTGGGGTGTCTACTTTCCAAAATGTGGTCATTTGTTGGGTGTGTTTACTGTTCTGGCATTTTGAGCGGGGCTAAATTGTGAGCAGCCATGTAAAACCTAAAGGTACTCGTTGGAATTTGGGCCCCTTTGCGCACCCAGGCTGCAAAAAAGTGTCACTCATGTGGTATCGCCGTATTCAGGAGAAGTAGGGCAATGTGTTTTGGGGTGTATTTTTACATATACCCATGCTGGGTGAGAGAAATATCTCTGTAAATTGTCAACTTTGTATAAAAAATTTTAAAAGTTGTCGTTTACAGAGATATTTCTCACACAAAGTAGGGGTATATATAAAAATAAACCCCAAAACACATTGCTCTACTTCTCCTGAGTATGGTGATACCACATGAGTGACACTTTTTCGTAGCCTGGGTGCGCAAAAGGGCCCTAATTCCAATGAGTACCTTAAGGATTTCACAGGGCATTTTTACGCATTTAGATTCCAGACTTCTTCTCACGCTTTAGAGACCCCTAAAATGCCAGGTCAGTATAAATACCCAACATGTGAGCCCATTTTGGAAAGAAGACACCCCAAGGTATGCCGAGAGGGGCATGGCGAGTTCACAGAAAAAAATATTTTTTGGCACAAGTTTGCGGAAATTGAAGTCTCATATTCCACTAACTTGTGACAAAAAATAAAATTTTACATGAACTCACCATACCCCTCAGCGAATACCTTGGGGTGTCTTCTTTCTAAAATGGGGTCACATGTGAGGTGTTTGTACTGCCCTGGCATTTGAGGGTCTCCGCAATCATTACACGTATGGCCAGCATTAGGAGTTTCTTCGATTCTCCTTATAATGAGATTTTTTTTTTCCGTTCAGCCTCTGGGCTGAAAAAAAAAAAAATGAACGGCACAGATTTTTTCATTCGCATCGATCATTGTGGATGAAAAAATCTCTGCCAAAATCAGTGACTGCGGTGCGGTGGGCTGGGCGCTAACTACCTAACAAGTAGCTAACTAACTGGCGGTGATAAGGGACCCTTATGCCCCATTCACACTTCCGCAATTCTGTTTGCGGAACGGAATTGCGGACCCATTCATTTCTATGGGGACAGACTTTGTCCCGCTCGGATCTGGAATTACGGATCCGCGCTTCCGGGTATGCACTTCCGTTCTGCAAAAATATAGAACATGTCCTATTCTTGTCCGCAATTGCGGACAAGAAAAGGCATTTTCTATATAGTTCTGGCAATGTGCGGATCTGCAAAATGCGGAAAGCACATTGCCGGTGTCCGTGTTTTGAGGATCTGCGGATCCGTGGATCAGATCCGCGGATCCACAGATCCGCAAAACACATATGGATGTCTGAATGGAGCCTTACAAGGGGTGCGATCAGTGACAGGGGGGTGATCAGTGACAGGGGGGTGATCAGGGAATCTAGATGGGGTGATCAAGGGGTTAACAAGGGGTTACTAAGTGACGGGGGGGGGGGGTAGTGTAGTGTTTGGTGCAACTTTACATAGCTATCTGGTCCTCTGGTGGTAAATCCCAGCAAATGGGACCACCAGAGGACCAGGTAGCAGGTATATCAGACGCTGTTAATAAAACAGTGTCTGATATACCACTTTGATGCGATTTATTTCGCATCTACAGCCTGCCAGCGATTGATCATCGATGGCAGGCTGTAGTATAACTAGTGAGACGCACGGCACTGTGAACGTGCGGGCGCGTGCACGCGCGTTCACAGCAAATCTCACGTCTCGCGAGATGACGCGCCGATGCGTCTAGTCAGAACTACAGGACCGCACGCCGGACGCATCTGTGCGTTAGGCGGTCCTGTAGTGGTTAAAGTTAGGTGGAAGACTTCCGGAACCAGTTGACAGATTAAAGATATAGGCCATGAATAGTGTTGAGCGAACAGTTCGAAAATCGTTCGGGTCCGTACCGAATTTTGGGGTGTCCGTGACACGGACCCGAACCCGTCGATTTCTTCCCGCTTTCTGAAGGGCTGCACAGCAGCCAATCAGCTAGCGTTTTACTTCTTGCCCTAAGAGCCCATCACAGCCATGCCTACTAATGGCATGGCTGTGATTGGCCAAGTGCAGCATGTGACCCAGCCTCTATTTAAGCTGGAGTCACGTAGCGCCGCACGTCACACTGCTCTGATTAGTGTAGGGAGAGGACGCAGCTTCTGTGAGGGCGAGATAGGCAGGGATAAAGAAGTGAATGATCTACCTTTCTAAACCTGTGCATCAGAACAACTCAGCTGAGCTGTTCACTGAAAGTCACTATTTTGTTGAGACTGGCCAGAGCGATTTTTACTGGCACATGTAACTGGGCTGACCGGCGGTGGCCATTTTGGGACTTGTGGTGCGCCAGCACAAGCTGCCACAGAGTCTAAACCAAAGCTCCAAAGAAGTGAAAAATCTACACCTGTGAATCAGAACAGCAGCGATTCAGCTGCTCAGTCAAAGTTAATTTTATTTTCTGGCTGGGCAGACCGTTTTCTGGCACATGTTACTGGGCTGATAGGCGGCGGCCATTTTGGGACTTATGGTGCTACAGCAAAAGCTGCCACAACGTCCATTAATCTCATGTAATAGTCGATTTTTTCATAAATATATTACATCAGTGGTTTGGCTGTGCTTGTGTCACCCATACTTACTGCAAAGATATTTAATATATCAGTGGTGAAACTGAAAGTAACCCACTTGGATAGCAAATCCCATGAATGTGCTGTTCCAGCTAGGCTAGCCAGTGCCACTACAGCCAAGTCCAATACTGTCAGCCAGAAATATTTTTTTTTTTTATGTGCCAGAAATATAAATTAAAAAAAAGAGATGAATAGAACAGAAAGAATTTAGTGTTGGCACTCCTGTTCAACAGATGGAAATAGGTGCTCACCTCCGGGTTTACCCGCAAACCAGTACAGAAAAGTATATATCAAAAATGGAGGGGCACACAGTCCGGTCCAAATGAGCAGAGCCGCAAAAGATAAGTGCAAAAATCCTAATTTAATAAAACAGCATATAATAAAATAACTAACAATAAAAATCAATAAAAGTCAAGTTGTGCAAATATCGCAGACACATAGGATAAGGATGTCCAATGAATCCCCTATAACTGCTGCGATGTGTGGCTGCGTCTCCTGGTTCTTTTTTCCAGTATCGTGGGTTCTGGTGAGCATTCCCTGCGATGTGACAAAGTATACCGCTGTCTCTGTGGGGTATCCACGTTGTGAGAATCTCTCTGTAGGACGTTCCTGTGGATGCTGCTCCTCGTGCGCGCGATTCTCCTGTGTAGGACTGATACCGGTTCTCCAATTGTATCTGGCGTGCCACGTGGAGCGCGATGTCTCCGGTTTCCACTTATTTGTTATTTATTATTTCACTGAGCACTCAGTATTTCTTTTCATGTGCAGGAAGCTGGCATACTACCCATACGCGTTTCGGGACTAGCGGTCCCTTCTTCAGTGGACGCAGCCACACATCGCAGCAGGACTGGTAATGTAGCCAGTGTGGCATCTGACTTAAACCTGCAATTGAGACTGTTATGCTCTGTTATTAACAATCTGCAATACTTGAATCAAAAAACAATTCAACTGAATACTGGGGGTTGTCCACCAAACAAACACTACTGTGGCACTCCAGGAACTCTATCAAACTATTATTTTCACCACAACTTGCTGCTCTAAATACAAGGTATTTGACCATACAGGACTTTACTTACAATATACATAATTACAAGTCATTTACCATCTAATAACATCCTATGGTCAAATCACCTTCAGAGCACACACAAGAAAACCAGGAAGTGTGTTTTTCATCTAAAAACTAAGTGATTATTGAATAACAACCAAGATGAACTATTCACAATGAATTTTAATAATTTTTAGATAGGAACCTCTACAGGAGAAATTTATTGTGTGTATTATTGTGTGTATTTCTCCACTGATTTGTATATTTATATTCTGAATATTCCCAATATTCTGATTGTTTTTATTTATATTTAATAGAATAAAATAGCAACAAACTCCAAATACAAGAGTGCCCTCTCACCATCTTTTTAAACATTCCTATTGACATTTTTTAGGCAAGGGTGTAGCCTAGCGAGAGTGAGCACCTACTCCATAATATCTGGAGGGAGAGCCATTGAAAATATCTGCTACTTCAGAAACAGTAGGCCTCACGTTTTTACTCCTGTAAAAAGGAATTAATACCGGAAAAAGGCATTACATTGTCCAGTGTTGTAATTTTGGTGAAAAAAAGGCCAACTTAATCAATCTGGTGTTAGTTACACCAGAAACAGTAGGCCTCACGTTTTTACTCCTGTAAAAAGGAATTATATCTCCCTGTGTGGGAAACTATGTACCAAAACTAGCATATTAAAAATTCTGGTGTCCAATTTGCAGCAGTTTTCTTGTAATTAATACCGGAAAAAGGAATTATATCTTCCAGTGTGGGAATTTATGTACACAAACTAGCATCTTAAAAATTCTGGTGTCCAATTTGCAGCAGTTTTCTTGTAATTAATACCGTAAAAAGGAATTATATCTTCCAGTGTGGGAATTTATGTACACAAACTAGCATTTTAAAAATTCTGGTGTCCAATTAGAAGCAGTCTACTTGTAATTAATACCGGAAAAAGGCATTACATTGTCCAGTGTTGTAATTTTGGTGAAAAAAAGGCCAATTTAATCAATCTGGTGTTAGTTAGACCAGAAACAGTAGGCCTCACGTTTTTACTCCTGTAAAAGGAATTAATACCGAAAAAGGCATTACATTGTCCAGTGTTGTAATTTTGGTGAAAAAAGGCCAATTTAATCAATCTGGTGTTAGTTAGACCAGAAACAGTAGGCCTCACGTTTTACTCCTGTAAAAGGAATTAATACCGGAAAAGGCATTACATTGTCCAGTGTTGTAATTTTGGTGAAAAAAGGCCAATTTAATCAATCTGGTGTTAGTTAGACCAGAAACAGTAGGCCTCACGTTTTTACTCCTGTAAAAGGAATTATATCTCCCGTGTGGGAATCTATGTACCAAAACTAGCATTTTAAAAATTCTGGTGTCCAATTTGCAGCAGTTTTCTTGTAATTAATACCGGAAAAGGAATTATATCTTCCAGTGTGGGAATTTTGGGGCTAAAAATAATATATTTTATTGTGGTGCGAGTTGAATCGCAACAATGAGGAAACATTCTATTAAGGGACGAGGACGCGGTCGTGGTGGTGTCCGTGGAGCCTCCGTTGCTTGCAGAGGACGTGGCCGTTCGGCCTCAGGCGCACAAAATAGTGAACCAACTCCCTCAAGTAGCCGGCAGAATTTACAGCGATATTTGGTGGGGCCCAATGCCATTATGAGGATGGTAAGGCCTGAGCAGGTACAGGCATTAGTCGATTGGGTGGCCGACAGTGCTTCCAGCACATTCACCACATTGTCTTCCGCCCAGTCTTCTGCGGAAAGCGCACAGATGGCACCTGAAAACCAAGCCCATCAGTCTGTCACATCACCCCCATGCATATCAGGGAAACTGGCTGAGCCTCAAGTTATGCAGCAGTCTCCTATTCTGTTTGAAGACTCTGCTCCCACGGTTTTCCAGGGGCGTCCACCTAGCCCTTCCCCAGCGGTGGAAGACATTCCATGCACTGACGCACAACCACTTATGTATCCAGATGATGAGGACATGGGAATACCATGATGAGGACATGGGAGTCTCTGATGGGACATGGGAGTCTCTGATGATGACGAAACACTGGTGCCCACTGCCGCGTCTTATTGCAGTGTGCAGACTGAACAGGAGGAGGTCAGGGAGGAAGACTGGGTGGAAGACGATGCAGAGGACGATGAGGTCTTAGACCCCACATGGACTGAAGGTCGTGCCGCTGACTTAAATAGTTCAGAGGAAGAGGCAGTGGTGAGACGGAGACAACAGTGAAGCCAAAGAGGGAGCAGGGGGCAAAAGCAGAACAGCCGCCGTCCAGAGAGTTCGCCTGCTATTGGCCAGCGCCAACAGGGACCCAGCACCCCAAAGGCATCTTCAAGGAGTTCCCTGGCATGGCACTTCTTCAAACAATGTGCTGACGACAAGAGCAGAGTGGTTTGCACGCTGTGCCATCAGACCCTGACGCTAGGCATTAACGTTCTTAACCTGAGCACCACCTGCATGATCAGGCATCTACATGCAAAGCATGAACTGAAGTGGAGTACACACCTTAAAAACAAGGAACCCGCTCAGGCTCCCCTGCTCCTCTACCGCTGCTGCCTCGGCTTCCGCCTCGAGAGGAATGTTGCCACCTGCCGAGCAGCAAACAGAGGATGTGCCACCGACACCACCACCACCACCGCCACCGTCACCTAGCGTCTCCACTATTTCACACAGCAGCGTTCAGCTCTCCATCTCTCAAACCTTTGAGAGGAAGCGCAAATTCCCACCTAGTCACCCTCGAGCTCTTGGCCTGAATGCCAGCATTTCTAAACTACTGGCCTTTGAAATGCTGTCATTCCGGCTGGTGGACACAGACAGCTTCAAACAGCTGATGGCCATGGCTGTCCCCAGTATGTGGTTCCCAGCCGCCACTACTTCTCCAAGACAGCCGTGCCTTCCCTGCACATGCAAGTGTCCGATAAAATCAAGTGTGCACTGCGCAACGCCATTTGTGGCAAGGTCCACCTAACCACAGATACGTGGACCAGTAAGCACGGCCAGGGACGCTATATCTCCCTAACTGCACACTGGGTAAATGTAGTGGCGGCTGGGCCCCAGGCGGAGAGTTCCTTGGCGCACGTCCTTCCGCCGCCAAGGATCACAGGGCATCATTCTTTGCCTCCTGTAGCCTCCTCCTCCTACTCGGCTTCCTCCTCCTCCTCTGCTTCCACCAGCTCATCCAGTCAGCCACACACCTTCACCACCAACTTCAGCACAGCCCGGGTAAACGTCAGCAGGCCATTCTGAAACTCATATGTTTGGGGGACAGGCCCCACACCGCGCAGGAGTTGTGGCGGGGTATTGAACAACAGACCGACCAGTGGTTGCTGCCGGTGGGCCTCAAGCCCGGCCTGGTGGTGTGCGATAATGGGCGAAATCTCGTGGCAGCTCTGGGACTAGCCGGTTTGACGCACATCCCTTGCCTGGCGCATGTGCTGAATTTGGTGGTGCAAAAGTTCATTCACAACTACCCAGACATGTCAGAGCTGCTGCATAAAGTGCGGGCCGCCTGTGCGCGCTCCGGCGCTCACATCCTGCCGCTGCTCGCCTGTCAGCGCTACAGCGGAACTTCGGCCTTCCCGCCACCGCCTAATATGCGACGTGCCCACCCGGTGGAACTCCACCTTGCACATGCTGGAGAGACTGTGCGAGCAGCAGCAGGCCATAGTGGAGTTTCAGCTGCAGCACGCACGGGTCAGTCGCACTGCGGAACAGCACCACTTCACCACCAATGATTGGGCCTCCATGCGAGACCTGTGTGCCCTGTTGCGCTGTTTAGAGTACGCCATCAACATGGCCAGTGGCGATGCCACTGTTATCAGCGTGACAATACCAATTCTATGTCTCCTAGAGAAAACGCTTAGGGCGATGATGGAAGAGGAGGTGGGCCAGGGCCAGGAGGAGGAGGAGGAGGATGACGGGTCGTTTTTAGCACTTTCAGGCCAGTCTGTTAGAAGTGGCTCAGAGGGAGGTTTTTTGCAACAGCAGAGGGCAGGTACAAATGTGGCCAGCCAGGGACCACTACTGGAGGACGAGGAGGATGAGGAGGAGGTGGAGGAGGATGAGGATGAAGCAGGTTCACAGCGGGTGGCACCCAGCACAGCGCAGGCACATCCCTGGTGCGTGGCTGGGGGATACAGAGGATGATGACGATACGCCTCCCACAGAGGACAGCTTGTCCTTACCTCTGGGGAGCCTGGCACACATGAGCGATTACATGCTGCAGTGCCTGCGCAACGACAGCAGAGTTGCCCACATTTTAACGTGTGCTGACTACTGGGTGGCCACCCTGCTGGATCCACGGTACAAAGACAATGTGCCCACTTTACTTCCTGCACTGGAGCGTGATAGGAAGATGCGCGAGTACAAGCGCACACTGGTAGACGCGCTCCTGAGAGCATTCCCAACTGTCACAGGGGAACAGGTGGAAGGCCAAGGCCAAGGCAGAGGAGGAGCTAGAGGTCGCCCACGCAGCAGTGTCACGGCCAGCTCCTCTGAGGGCAGGGTTAGCATGGCAGAAATGTGGAAAAGTTTTGTCTCCACGCCACAGCTAACTGCCCCACCACCTGATACGGAACGTGTTAGCAGGAGGCAACATTTCACTAACATGGTTGAACAGTACGCCTGCACACAACTCCACGTACTGACGGATGGTTCGGCCCCATTCAACTTCTGGGTTTCCAAATTGTCCACGTGGCCAGAATTAGCATGTTATGCCTTGAGGTGCTGTCCTGCCCGGCGGCCAGCGCTTTATCTGAACGTGTATTCAGCACGGCAGGGGCGTCATTACTGACAAACGCAGCCGCCTGTCCGCAGCCAACGTGGACAAGCTGACGCTTATAAAAATGAACCAGGCATGGATCCCACAAGACCTGACCCTCCCTTGTGCAGAGTAGTCCTTAATAACTGCCTTAAACCATGTTGTCTTGTACTCCTGGCCACTTCTTCATTGAAAATCAATTTTTGAAATTAAGTAGGATCTTGGGGTGCAACCCAGAGTTGAATGAACCTTCCTCTGTCTGGGTGCCGGGCCAAAGTACATGAAAGTGTCCTTCTCCTGTGCTGGGTGATATGAATGTTATACTTGTGCTGTCTGACATGTCTCCTTTGTGGGTGCAGGGGGCCAAAGTCACTGAAAGCGGCCTTCTCCTGTGGTGGGTGATCTAAATGCCTGATTCTCTGCTGTGGGACCTCTCTCCTCTTTCTGGGTGCAGGGGTCAAAGTAACTAAAGGTGGCCTACTCCTGTGGTGGGTGATCTGTAAAACTGATGCTTGCTGCTATCTGACCTGTCTCCTCTGTGTCGCTGCAGAGGTCTAAGCTCACTAAAAGTGGCCTTCTCTGTGCTGGGTGATGTAAACTGTTATGCTTGTGCTATCTGACATGGCTGCCGGGGTCCCATTAAATGGTGGCCTACTCCTGTGGTGGGTGATCTAAATGCCTGATTCTCTGCTGTGAAACCTCTCTCCTCCGTCTGGGTGCAGGGGTCAAAGTCTCTAAAAGTGGCCTTCTCCTGTGCTGGGTGATGTAAAACTGATGCTTGTGCCATCTGACATGGTTGCCGGGGTCCAATCACTAAATGGTGGCCTACTCCTGTGGTGGGTGATATAAATGCCTGAATCTCTGCTGTGAAAACCTCTCTCCTCTGTCTGGGTGCAGGGTCAAAGTCTCTAAAAGTGGCCTTCTCCTGTGCTGGGTGATGTAAAACTGATGCTTGTGCCATCTGACATGGTTGCCGTGGTCCCATTAAATG